>OY754977.1:34082171-34104671 GCA_963576475.1 Molanna angustata
TTATCATAAAAACATATTTTAATCTTTTTTATTTAAACCTAACAAACTTGCAGTCACACAAACAAATATTACAATAAATTCAATGTAAGTAAGTAATTCAATATAAACAAAATATGT
Source organism: Molanna angustata (assembly GCA_963576475.1). Classification (NCBI taxonomy): domain Eukaryota; kingdom Metazoa; phylum Arthropoda; class Insecta; order Trichoptera; family Molannidae; genus Molanna; species Molanna angustata. Next base: position 34,082,289 of record OY754977.1, read on the forward strand.
TGTCAAAGATTAACCTTATTTGCGGGTATTACATTATTTTTTTAGCTGCATACAAACACATAATTAATACATACAAACACATCACGACGAAACTCACAGTGTGCACTCTGTACATGATACCCGTTGAGAAATTGATGTAAAAAAATACGCTTAAAAATTGTGAAATCATGACTCTACACTACTCTATAGAGTGGAGAGTAAAAAAACAGTTTTAAATGTAAATATAAAGGAATAAGCAATCGTTTATATAATATTGTCATAGCAAGGAATGTATACAAAATTTCAGTTAGTGGTTTTATTTTTTATTGATTTTAAATGTTGTTAATAATGAAGTGTTGGCCAATGCACTCCTTTGTATTACAGTGTACCTATACTAAATTTCTGCAAGATTGGACTATGGAAATAGTTTTAATGGTTGGTTCAAAAGTACCTCCTTTTTAATTAGTATGGAAAATCAAACATTTTATGACACACAAAATGGCGGAATTGCATTTACAAAAAAATCTGTTTTAAAAAAAAGGATAAGCATTCTTATTTTAAAATTCATCGCCATTTTTTGAACTAAAATGCTAAGTTAATCTGTAGTCCAAAAAAATACACACACCCACACACACCTTCTCTCTCACACACGCACACTAACATTATTAATTTATTTTTAATTATTTATTTTAAACATTTTGCACATAATACATAAGTGCACAATGGCGGGTTTATTGCCATATGGCAATATCATACAACCAACCATATACATTTGGTAAGGTCAAGGGCGTGCCTAAAACTTAAGCACTACGCAAATCCTGAAAGAAAATTGGGAAATGTCGAAAATTTCATGTTTTTTAAGCATCGTTGTTGATTCCAGTGGCCATGAAAATTATTTTTAAAATCATATGTCAAAATATATTTATATTTATCAAGCATCGTATTCAGTTTAATTTTCAATCTTGTAGTTAATATGTTACAATAAAAGAAATAAAAAAAAATCCTATTAGGTCTTGAATTTCTTAATTCATAGGCTAGCCAATATTTTCGGTTTCTATGAGCAATTCCGCTACTGGCGTGAGGTACTGGAGTGTTTATGACACGTACCAATTTATGTGAATAAAATATAAATATTTATAGAAACATATAAAGACAAAAAATACTAAAACATTATCATTACATTATTACTTTAGATTTGGCCAGAGGCGACAGTAGATAATAATATCTATAATAAACCGTCGTAGTTCAAGGAGATTTGATATTTTCACGTTAAAAAATATAGCATATTAACATATAATTAATGCAAATCATTAATCACACAAAGAATTTCCTTAAAATGAAAATTATATTTTACCCTGGTCGTAAATTTGAGGCATCTTTCATAATATTGACAGCAATTTCTGCCAGTTTCTCCAAGACATAATAGGACTTATCGATCAGAAAAAAAGTTATATGAAAAAGGCTCTCTTTTTAAAATATAACAATAACTAAATCACTCATTGTCTTACTAAGTCATATTATTTTTGTGAAATATTGTGAGAACGGAAGTTTATTGTACTTAGAGGAAAAAAACTTTATTTTTTGAGCATACATTAACGAAAAAGCAAACCCTGGGTATTTCCTTCAGAGATAAGAAAACCAATTTGTAGATATGAAAAAAAAACAAAGTTATTAAAGTCGATTTGGGCAGGGCATGTCACCACCACCACAGTCTCCAGTTGGATCAAAAGAGTGCTGAAGAAGTGTTGGAAGGCCTCAAGCTAGATGGTCAGACGACACAAGACGAGTGGCTGAAGGCGGATGAATGCGATCTGCCCATCCCCAAAAGATAACGCAATATATGGAAGTGACAGTTGTCACGTGACTAGCAACTGTCTCCTCCATACATTGAGTTATATTTTCTTGTTTCTTTTCTTGAGCTAAATGACACGTTGTCTAGGGGGCCGAATAGAGAGTTGTGCAGGGGGTCTCAAGGGAGGACTATGTCCATTACAGTAACTGCTCAATTTGCACATTTATCATTAACTTAAAATGTTCATTGTAATGTACACAATTATAATTTTAAAAAAATCGTTAACACAGTGGAAGTTCATAATTATAAATTAGTTATGAATTTATTCACAATAATATAACGCAACAAACATCTAGATTTTATTATTTTCACTCGAGACTAACTTCTAAAGGTCGAATAAATACTGGGTTCTTCTTTTTTTATCATTTTTTATTTTATATTTTTTTTTAACTTTTTGTTTGTTATTGGTTAATTTTTTTCGTGTTAATTTTTATTGTACTTATGTGTATATTTTACTTCGTGGTTCATAAATCTATGTTTAGTAAAATATGAAAATATTAAATATTTTCGCCTCTGAGAATGTCTAGCATTACCTACTCTATAGAATTACCTACTCGTTGTGAATTATATTTATGACAAAAAAAATTTTATTTAAAAACAAAAGTTTATTGCCTGGTTAAATAAGTTAATTTCTGTACAGAGAAATAATTTTCCATGGTGTATAACAACACTGCGAAACTCATAATATGCACAGATTACTTGAAACCTGTTAGATATAGATGTAAAAATAGAACTCTATTCAGTGATACTATTTACAGTAGAGTTTAACATAAATTGTTAAATCATAATATAGATAAAAAAATATACATTGCAACATAAGCAAACAGAAAAATAGAAAGACATTCACTACAATGAAGTCTAAAAATCTCCACAGTTTTCCGCAGAAGTGGAGAGTAAAAAAAAATTGTTTGATGCTGTATATTATAATATATCAAAGATACTTAACTCTGGTGAAAATAATGATTTGATAAGCCTCGTAATTTTCAATGTATTCAGATAATCATAATTGGATTGACAAGAAAAAACATCATACGTATAATAATTTTGGCGTTTTGCCTACTCGTTACTGAAATCGTCAATTTGATATTAAATTAGAAGGATGGTGCAAACTTTGATCGGGACACAGAACGTAGGAAGAGTGAAGTAAAGCAACATCATAAAAAGGGCAATAAGAAGAATTATTATGTGAAAGTGAACTACCCGTTTGCAAAGTGTCCTGTTTGTATGATGTACGAATTGTATAAAGCCACCCCTTGGAAGTTCAGGACCCTGAGAATGCGGCCACATGTTTATGTGCTGAAATAAGATGTATAATACATATAATGAAGGATTTATTACATACCTACCCAAACCAAAGATCTTCAAATATCTTATTGTTACAACTGTTTTTTCCTCAATAATAACAGATTCTTTTACAACTCATAGTGAAACAATGGCTCAAAAAATATCAGACAGTTTTAAAGGATTTATTTATCAATAGAGACCTGGGGGGCAAGTCTGGTTTAACCGGCGAAATCAAAACCCTTGTGATTACCCATCTAGAAACAGTTTTCTCAGGAATACAATCGCACTAACCTCAACAAGCGAAAAGAGAAGAGTCAAGCTGTGGAAGGAAGGGTTAGGAAGTGAAAACTTCCATGAACCAACAGAAGTACTTCCAACGGGTTACCGACTACCATATGCAACCTGGAAATTCCTGAATAGACCTAGGACGGGTGTAGGAAGGTGCATGGTAAACCTGGACAAATGGAGAATGCTAGAGGATGACCAGGACATGGCATGCGAATATGGGGAGACGCAGAACATGTCACACCTTCTGAACTGCCCGCTTATGGACCATAAGAATTTGTTGACAAAATAAATAAAGCTATATCAAATGGATGCCTTACGCTAATGTCCATTCATATACTATATAGGTTTCTATCCTCCTATAATAATGTTTTGGCAGACAGATGAACAAACCACCAAATAAAAAAAAATATTAGCCGCGATGGCGATTCTATTTAATGAAACAAATTATGTTGTTTTTTCTTTTACAGAAAAATAACACCACTCTTCATAAAAATTCATATAACACTACTTTTCGCTTTATTGCCACAAAATAGTCCCCTTTAAAAAAAATCGTGAATAATAGATACCTACCGTTTTTCAGTGTTCTGCAAAAATATATCCCCTTCTACAAAACACCGCTCATCTACAATAATAACTCCCCTTTACCAAAAAATAACGTGATAATAAAACCACTTTTCTAAAAAAATTACACCCCTTTTCCAAAAGGTAACGCGACTATCTGCACCACTCTACAAAACACTCTACACTCTTCTACAAAAAGAACATCCCTTTTCCAAAAAATAACGAGAATAGTAACAAAATAAAAAAAAAAATTATACCCCTTTTCCAAAAGATAACGTGACTTAATAAGTTCTAATAATAACAACGCTTTTCATAAAAAAAAAAACTTTTTTCATAAAAATAACACTACCTTTCGCTTTTGTACCAAATAATAGTCTTCCTTTAAAAAAATCGTGAATAAAATACCGCTTTTCCAAAAGACGACTAATAACACCGCTCTTCTACAAAAAGAACATCCCTTTTCTAAAAAATAACGTAAATAATAACGCAACTTTTCCAAAAAAAAACGCAAATAATAACACCCCTTTTCCAAAAAAATAACGCGAAAAATTCATGTCTCTATTTATCAAACCGTGATGCCGCAAGTCGTGAAGATTTTGGTGTGATGGTCGCCAAACTCCGGTAGGAGTGACGCAAGAAAAAGAGGAAGAAATTCTTCTGAAAATCAACAAACAGATTGACTTGTCACGCAGAAGATATTGTGCGATGAGGCAGGAAGAGATATTTCATAAATAATACAAATAAAAAGAAGTTATGTAGACATAAGGAGAGAATGCAATATAAAGGACATTATAAGTAAAATGAATGTGAATGCCCTGAGATGGTTTGGGCATATTTAAAGAATCAACGATTTACCAATAAAATATTCATGGGTGTAAGAGTTGTCATTTAATATCATTGACTCCTGGCGATATTAATTTATATTTTTTTATTACATATAGCATTATTTTATTTAAGAAACATAAAAAATAAATTGGGTTGGTTTGGACCACCTCACTAGGCAAGGCCTGTTCCGAGGTGGTAGACTAGTTAGATAATATTTATTACTTAATCATTGTAAGCTGTAATATAGAATGATTGTGTAGCCCATGGTCCACTTTTTGAGTTCAATTTTAGTAGTTTTGGCGTGTATGTTGTTATGAATTGAGAATTTGCTGACAATAGTTGATCCCTTTGTTATATAACCATGTTTGTATTGTATGTATGTTGTTATGAATTGAGAATTTGCTGACAATAGTAAGTTGATCCCTTTGTTATATAACCATGTTTGTATTGTATGTATGTTGTTATGAATTGAGAATTTGCTGACAATAGTTGATCCCTTTGTTATATAACCATGTTTGTATTGTATGTATGTTGTTATGAATTGAGAATTTGCTGACAATAGTTGATCCCTTTGTTATATAACCATGTTTGTATTGTATGTATGTTGTTATGAATTGAGAATTTGCTGACAATAGTTGATCCCTTTGTTATATAACCATGTTTGTATTGTATGTATGTTGTTATGAATTGAGAATTTGCTGACAATAGTTGATCCCTTTGTTATATAACCATGTTTGTATTGTATGTATGTTGTTATGAATTGAGAATTTGCTGACAATAGTTGATCCCTTTGTTATATAACCATGTTTGTATTGTATGTATGTTGTTATGAATTGAGAATTTGCTGACAATAGTTGATCCCTTTGTTATATAACCATGTTTGTATTGTATGTATGTTGTTATGAATTGAGAATTTGCTGACAATAGTAAGTTGATCCCTTTGTTATATAACCATGTTTGTATTGTATGTATGTTGTTATGAATTGATAATTTGCTGACAATAGTTGATCCCTTTGTTATATAACCATGTTTGTATTGTATGTATGTTGTTATGAATTGAGAATTTGCTGACAATAGTTGATCCCTTTGTTATATAACCATGTTTGTATTGTATGTATGTTGTTATGAATTGAGAATTTGCTGACAATAGTAAGTTGATCCCTTTGTTATATAACCATGTTTGTATTTTATGTATGTTGTTATGAATTGAGAATTTGCTGACAATAGTTGATCCCTTTGTTATATAACCATGTTTGTATTGTATGTATGTTGTTATGAATTGAGAATTTGCTGACAATAGTTGATCCCTTTGTTATATAACCATGTTTGTATTGTATGTATGTTGTTATGAATTGAGAATTTGCTGACAATAGTTGATCCCTTTGTTATATAACCATGTTTGTATTGTATGTATGCTGTTATGAATTGAGAATTTGCTGACAATAGTTGATCCCTTTGTTATATAACCATGTTTGTATTGTATGTATGTTGTTATGAATTGAGAATTTGCTGACAATAGTTGATCCCTTTGTTATTTTTTTATTTTATTTCCGGGAATTTCACAGTATAATAACATGTTTCTATTGTATGTTATATAACCATGTTTGTATTGTATGTTTAAGTCTTGTATTTTCTATTAAATGTATGTTCTTTATATGTACATATCTTTTGCAACTAAATATAGGATCTTTGGAGCCAAGTATTGATAATGTCTTTGTCCGTATGTAGTGTTTGTCTTCGGAGTGATTAGTTGATGTCTGTGTCTTGTATCGTGAGAATGTTGAGCAGTGATATGGTTTTTTCTTATCATTTTTAAAGTGAATTAGAATTTGTTTAATATAGAGTTGTGCTGTAGTTAGTATGATTTTATAATATTTTTTATGCGATCATAAAAAAATCAATCCTCATTTTCATTGCGTACATTATTAAATTAAAAAAACCTAATTTGTTAGAACGTGAAAACATTTTATTAGTGTTTTGATAAATGATTAAATAAAGATGATATAAATAATCAAAGATATCCTTTATTATTTATAGAAAACTATTTAGCTTTAATTTTGTCCTGATTTCTTCAATGAGTAGAATATTACAACCAATGTAAGCTCCTTATATAACTATCAATTTCAGATGATAAAATAATACTCTAAAATTCACCCTCTATAAAACTGTACTCGATATATTTTTCTAACAAAATTAAAGGTCAAAAACATACAGTTTATTTATAATGAAAATGTTGAAAAGCATGTGTGTGAGACCACTATAATTGGAAATTTGATATCCCGGAGTTAAGAAGACCTCATATTTTCTTATATAGACATATTGGTCGGTACCTACCTAACATATTATATCTATTTAGGTATCACTTGTGTGAGAAAATCTTAGCAAACGATTTCTCTCTAAAAAAATTGATAACGTTTCATTAATTAGTTTCAAAATTTCAAATTAAACATATTTTAAAGGCTTGCGTCAATACAGGCGCTGCGGACGGAGCGCATCAGACGGATTTTAGAATTCTTTGTATAGGAATTCATACAAGTGCGTCCACTGATCGGCATCGGACGGAGCGCGCGCATCGGCAGGGCCGGATAAATCATAGAACAATCCGGAACAAGAAGTCAGGGCGCTTGTCTAAAAAGGGCGCTTAAAATCCTAAAATGTTAATTATATAAATCAAAAATTCCCCAGGTATGGCACTCGGTTCTCTCTGCCTTCCCCGAAAGGGACACGGCGTGATGGTGTGTATGTTAAAATTCTGCGGTGATCTTGTCCGTCTATTACCGTGTTATTCGTTAACATATACCTACCTACCAAATACTAACAACACGTTTATGCTGCTCGACATTTGATTCACACACACGCACACATAATCATTGTAATAATTTACTTGCTTAAGTGTAAAAATTATCCACATAATGAAGCCAGCGCCCCCCTATCTGAAATCGCCCGGGCGGTTCATAATGAATTTCATATGAGATGGTAACGGCATGTTTGAAAACATTCCAGATGCTACACACCATAGTAACTTTAATGATAAATTATACTAAGAACTCTTATTGCTTGTTAATGAAACTACATAAGCCGTTTTAAATATGCGGAACCTGTATACAACCAATAGCAAGGTTTTCTAAAAAAGGGAAACAATGTTCTGTAGAAATGTTATGACAATTTCAGTGAAGTTTTCCCTTTCGACTTTAGCGACATACTTACTTATTTTCTTGACCTCGGTCGCCGACTCGTCACCTGACTCTTTCAATTATTCATATATTATTGTTTCTATCTCTCTCTTCTGTCTGATGTCAAGTGTTAACACGTGTCAATATTTTTTACGAGTCTAGTATAGACCATAGATTTTAATATATACAACTAGATGGAATACTAGTCGGCAAAGTGTGTCGAAATCAACTGGAGTTTTCGTGTGCTGTTTTATGTAAAATTCATCGAAATACCTCGTTTTATTAATTTTAATTTATTTATTAATTATACCAAGAACTTATTTAGTGTTTTGTGTTAATTAGAATAGCGATTTGTTTTTTTTATTTTAAGTTTGGTGTGATTTTAAATTTTTACTGGCATTTTATAGTTATATTGAGTTTTTATTTAATTAGAAATAGTTTTTATGATAAAATTAAATAGTGTTAACATTAGTTATTAAGTTTAGTTTATTTACATAATATTTGTGATAGTTAAAAGGACTTTTAAAATTATATTTTACTTTAAAACGGTTTATGTGATGAGACCCAATACTTTGTAAGACTTAAGGTTTTAGTTTAAAATGCCTACTTCTCAGGATACGTTACATACATGAATAGGAATAGGTAGAATTATAATTTATTTTTGTTCTTTGGTTTATATTATGTAGGTATCTTGATTGTATAATATTGAATTATACTGCATAATATAATATTAAAATTCCAAACATTTGGGGGGGGGGGGCGGTTTGAAATATATTGCTCTGGGCGCAAAAACACGTTTATCCGGCCCTGCGCATCGGATCGTCGAAATGCCGACGCCGTTGCTAGGAGAAGCAATAATCCGCTCGGATCTGTCCTTTTTCTATGTGCATTATTCTTATGTGATATCATATCACCTTTTTTTAAGGAAAATTGTCATTTTGATTGTTTAAACTATATATAAATAAACCAGTATGATATAAATTCGAAACTTTGGATGCTTCGATTTTTACTCAGCAATCACGTGAAAACGGTTGAAATATATTAGATTAAATTTGGTATTTTTTTTTAATATATATGTACGCCCTTAGTAGGGCATTCACAATAAAAGACAAGATAGACAATAACAATGAAGGCACAAAAAAACAACAACAAGTGCAAATACATCAATAACACAAATAATAAAAAGTAGTAAAAGAAAGGACAGTATAAGACAACATTATACAATATTATAAAAGAAAATAGAGATAAATTATAAAAAAGCAAGCAAAAAAACTAGACATAAAAAGAAGAAGAAGAAGACAAAATAAACAGTATTACTTATTCTGTTTAAACAAGAAAAATAAAGAAATTTTATGAAAAATTTTATGACTTTAAAAGAAAAATCAAATCTTTAAAATAACAATAAATTTTTATCTATTCCTTTTTCATATTCACTATGTGTATATGTATGTGTGTGTATGTATGTATGTGTATGTGTGTGTATACGTGTGTATGTTTGTATGTGTATGTATATGTGTGTATGTATGTATATGTATGTATGTGTGTGTATATGTATGTGCGTGTGTATGTATATATGTATATGTGTGTATGTATATATATGTATGTGTATATGTATGTGTGTACATGTGTGTATAAGTATGCGTATATTATATGTGTGTATGTTGTATATGTGTATGTGTGTGTATGTATGTGTATGTGTATATGTGTATTTGTATATGTGTATTTGTATATGTGTATTTGTATATGAGAATTTTTATTTTTTTCTCCTTTTTGGATAAATTATGGTTTTTATTCTATATTCACTAAAAAAACAAAAATAAACTTTAATCATCTGTATGTTTTAGCTGTAAGTTGAACTTGATTTACAATTTATTAAATGATTCTATTATTATAAGTAAAATGTATGTAATATGTTAAATGTAGATATGTTATTTGCTCCTGTCCCAAGCACAAGTTTTTAACTTTTTTGGGACAGTACCTATTGAAAAAAAAAATTGTATTAATTTAAATATTTGTACTATGTGTATGTTCATATTATGTTACTCAATAAAAAAAAAACAAATCACAAAATATAATATGCGCTAAGCATCCTTTTGAAACCATCTATACTGTGTACATTAAATATATTATCAAGAGCACTATATTGGTTTCCAAGGCGGTGCAATCTATCAATCTATGCATTGGTGAGTTAATAATGAAATTACTTCGAAGATTCTCTATGTGAAAAGGTGCGTTTTGACGTGAAGCAAACCGAATTTTCTGTACTCTGAATTTTATCATTTCAATTAGGTCAGGGGTGTCATATATACCCTGGATTATTTTAAATAAACAAATTAAATCACAAATCGTTCTTCTGCTTGGTAGTTTCCATAAATTTAGAACACTCACTAGGAAATAATAATAGGTATTAAGATATGTTGGTATATCATATAAAAAAGTATGGGCTATATTTATTTATTTATTTATTTAATATTGCTTCTCGGGAAAATAACTGGTGCTATGTCAAATATTAATTTAACACGCACCCAATAACAAGTTGCCACATTCTGGAGACTTACGATATTAATCGTCTCACAGATCCAGACTGAAAACACAATTAAAAACTGCGTCTCCACCGGGAATCGAACTCGGGACCTTTGGCTCAGTAGTCAGATATCTAACCAACTGAGCCACGAAGGCCGACATATTTTAAAATTCATCCTAATTAATTTTCATTAATATATATATTTTTAAAATTCATCCTAATTAATTTTCATTAATAATGATAATAATCATGAACACTTCCTTGCACTCTGCGCAAGTTGCGAGTTTATTGCCATACTGCAATTTATTCCAACTAACCAGTGTTTCCAGCCCAGAGAAGCAATATTTGCGTGAGAAATAAATTTATGTAAATTAAATATTTTCATTGAATGAAATAATGTACGAGCCATGCATGCGATTACCAAGCGAAGAATCATTTGTGTATTTGCATTTACTATGGAAAATTGTCAAGAAATCAATTGTCAATTTTATTGGTGCGCCTCTGTGGACGCACTGACACAAACAAATCCGTCCGATGCGCCTATATGGACGCTAGCCTTAAAAGTTGAAATAAGAAGCGGTTTTTTCGAAACTGGTCGAATAAAAATGTTTATTCGTTATTTAAATAAAATTCTTTTAGGTTTATTTTTTTTTCTTCATTTAATTTTCAAAATAATTTTTGTTTATAATTTTTTGTTTCATTTTATTCATGTTATATTTTATTGTTTGTATGTATATTACTTAGTGGTTCTATCTATGTATGTATTAATTTTACAATTATTGTATTTAATATTATTAAAATTATTAAAAATTTAATTATTTATATTTATATAAGTTTTAAATTAAAAATATTTTTGATTTACAAGATCAATGTTTTGTTTAAACTATTAAAACTAAAGGGCATTTTTTACTTAATGAAAATTTCCATTTATCTTGCTTGTATAGGTTTATAACCTAATTTTTATCAACCCAATTAAATGGATAGGTCATAGCATCAGGCATCCGGGTCGCATATTTACCTTTCCGGCAGTACTTCCGTGGCAAGTACTGCCTCGAATTAGGCACACTTTCAAAACTTGTGTTGAATTCAAGGCAATTAGTTATTGAATATGGAACATATTATATAGCCATGAAGTTCGCGCGCTATTTCATTTCGCTCGCATTTTGTCTGTCACTGTCACATTTGTATTTTGTTCACATATTATATGGTAGTAATCAGTAATTTTGTTTAAGTCTTTAAGTAATATGGAACTGTTGCAGAACATACATATGTACTTGATGGTATTTTGGACAATTTTAAAATTGTAAATTACGAAGGAGACAAGGATAATTACCAATGTAAAATTCGATGCTCTATATCTTGTGAAGGTAATTACGACGCAAAGTGTGATTATTTCATTGAAAAATTCATGAGTTCCAATCTCATACAAAAAAAAATGTCTTAATAATTTTTTATGATATAATGTAGATTTTTGTAGATTAATCTATTAAATCAAAAACAATCATACACGAAAAATGCCTCTAACACAGTCTTGTAACGCTCAATTAATATGCATGGTAAAATTTATAAACCTGTGTACGATTGAAAGACGCGTTCCTTGAATTGAACACGTATTAGCAGGAATAGTTTGCGTTGCTAAACCGTGTGCATTTGGAGGACACGTGCCTTGAATTCAACACGAGTTTTCAAGTGCATTAGCGCAACAAACTAGTGCCTAATTCGAAGCAGTACTTGCCGATGATATTGTCCCTGTCGCTAGAAGCAGATGGGTTCAAAAAGCCCAAAATAAAGACGAGTGGAAGCTTTCAGAAGAGGCCTACATCCAGCAGTGGAGAGATGGCTGAGAAAGAAGAAGAAGAAGACTTGCCTCCTAATCAACACGGAAAGGTAAATGCGCATCTGGGCCTACTTGTTACTATCGTCGAGGGAATGAAAGAGGGCAGAAACTAGAAAGGTCGCCTTAGAGACATTTATATGGACAAGATGATCAGTGATTAGTTGAAACACTGGTTAGTTGGAAGAAATTGTCATACGGCAATAAAGTCGCCGCTTGCGAAGGGTGCAAGGAAGTTTTCATTTTTATTAGTGATGTGCGCTGTAGCAGCTACCAAGAGATGAAGAGGCTGGCGGACAACAGAGATATGTGGAGAGATGGAGTGTGCGGTGCAAACCAATCCTAGGATGGTGACCATGAAGAATAACAACGAACTACACAATATTCCATTTTTAAATCACAGTTTTTTAGAATAAGTAAATCAGTGAGTGACAAAAAAGGGTCATCTTTAATAAGCTGTAATGGAGTCCTTTTAATTAGAACGAAATTGTTACTTATTCGTATTTTTTTTGTTCATTACTTTGGTAAGTTTTTTTTTCTATTTTAATGATCTGATAAGGTCACTTCTTAGAGGTAATAAATCATTAAGAGATAGTCTCTCAGTTTTTCGTTTGCCATACAAATGAGACCGTAAACAATGAAAGATAATGATTCTTTTTTAATCAAAAGGCTAAATTATTCGGAAAGGGTCTGTCTGCTAATCGAATCCCCTCAACACAGTATCGTGTCTTGTCTCCTCCTAATATGGAACAGGTCTGGGAGAGGGGAGGACTAATAATAAAGATTTACGGCGAATGAAAGAAGAAATGGAGAGGACAATTGAAAAGAATCGTCACCCTATCGGGAATCAAGCTTAAGGAAGAGAATCCAATGGAATCCCGCTGGGAGTACGGTGACCATTGGCCGGGAGATAAAAATAAATTACTCGAAGATAAATGTCATTTATATTAATTCTTTTGCGGACTTGGTATATTTGGAAAGGGTATAACATTCGAAAGAAAATGAGACATTGCGTATGTATACAAACATTTGTTTAGCGAAAGCGCATATGTTTCTACTATTTATAATCCTTAAGATATAAAAGTTGGTTTAAATATCTTTTTGATTAATATCAATAAATACAACATAATTTAAAGCATATACATAATTATAATCCATCAGTGACGGATGGATTTCAATCGTCAGACCACGATCGCAAGGACGCGGACGTTCCTATAAAAGTATATTTTATCAAAAAACTATATGTAGGTACAAACACATGATAGATAGGTACATACTTAGGACCTAAACTATAAGTCCATACTTTTTTTTAATGAATATGTCCTTGTTATACAAGTACATATACATCTTCCTACATTCCCTAAAATAAGCATAAATGCTTGTGCTTTAGGTGAACGAAATCGGTCGAGGCAGGATTCGAACTCGCGACCACTGGATTACTATCCCAGCGCGCTAACCGCTCTGCCATTGACCCATCTAACTTAGCACTTTAATTATAGGTACATATTTAGCACCTAAACTATAGGTACATACTTATCACTTAATACATATACCTTAACTACAAGTTCATACATAGCAACTAAAATATAGGTACATTGTAACTAAAATATTACACCTTAACTATAGGTATATACTTAGCATCTAAACACTATAGGTAAATAATTAGCACCGAGACTATAGATACATACGAAACATCTCAACTTCCAACTATAGACATACTTAGGACCGAAACTATAGGTATACATACTAAACATCTTAACTTCCAACTATAGACATACTTAGGACCGAAACTATAGGTACATACTAAACATCTTAACTTCCAACTATAGACATACTTAGGACCGAAACTATAGGTACATACTAAACATCTTAACTTCCAACTAGAGAGATACTTAGGACCGAAACTACATAAAAAAATTAAAACAAGATACCTACAAATTTCAACTCTTTCATCAAATAAAGCAAAAAATAATAATATTCAATTGGCTATTCAACAATGACAGACATGTGAATGAAAGTTTATTATGTATAATTAAGGCTCTTGTATACCCTGGGTATACGGATGTACACAAAAATGCACACTAAATTATCTTCTTAAGTATGAAACACGAAAAATTATTGCATATCACCTAATATGTGACATACAACTTTTTTTTCGTGAAAAAATGGCAAAATTTAGAGGTTTTTTCGAAATAGCAAGAATAGTAATTAAAATATTATAATAATAAAAAACTCAACCGGTAGATTTTCATATTCTCTTTCGATTGAAGTAAAAATCTACCTCATAGACGTTGTAGTTTTTTAGTTACGTACAGTAAAAAAAATAAAAAAGGGTTTTATTAAAACTGATTTTACAAGACAAATATTGAAGAAATTCTTCTTCTTCTTCTTCTTCCTTTTCATAGATCCGAAGATCTGTTTGTACCGCTATTCTGTCTCCTGCGATGTGGACTGCCAACTGTCTCGCCATCTCTTTGGAGGTCTTCCTGGTGGTCTTCTTCCAGCTGGGTTCTCCTGGAGAGCGATACGTGGGAGTCTATTTTCAGCCATTCTGTTTACATGTGAGCTCCAATATCGCCTCCGCTGTCTTCCCCATCTGACGATGTCCTCCGTACTACACTTTTTTCTTATTTCGGTATTTCGAATTCGGTCTCTTAGAGTGTTTCCGGTTATACATCGCAATGTCCTCATCTCTGATGTTCTCAGAAGAGATTTTGTTCTCGTTGTGTCTGCTCTGGTCTCTACTCCGTAGGTGGCAATGGGTCTTACACATGTTTTATATATTCGGACTTTGCTTTCGATATTCATTTCGAAGAGTTTTTTGAAAATTGAAGAAATTCAATTTTCAAAAAACTCTTGCAATAGAATTAAGATTTAAATACAAAATCTCCTTTATTTTAAAGACGTATCTTTTGTAGGTATTAGGGAAATTATTTTCAAAATATACTATATAGCCTACTATAGCCTCTTAAATGAACCTTTTACTATTATACTACCGACTACAACTACTGTACTAGCGGGAAAAAATAGAGTAAAAAAACCACTTAATTCAAACTGACAAAAGCTATGGCACTCCCACAAAGGCATTGTCTTTGTGGAGTGTCTTATCCAGAATTCTAATTTGCAAAACCTAAACACTCAAAAAATGGTTTGTATAATATAAATTACATAAATATATACATACCATCACGTCATGTTCCTCACGGGGTATAACCGTCGATGTTTTCAACAAATAAATAACATAAAATTTGATGGTCACCCTTGATGGAATGAAAGGAAAATGACTGGGAGTTATTTCTTTGTCAGATTTCAATTTTTACCTTATATTGTCAAAATGAAACCAATAACTGTTACATCCCTTCGCTCAAAAACATTTTTCTCATCAAATTATTTTTAATTGCAATATTCCTTCGAGGTACGAAATAACACAATGCCTTCTCAGAAATATTATTCAACATCTAAATCACGAGGAAATGCGTATTTCAATTAACGGAGTTAATATCATCGTCAATTATTTTATTAATTGAACCGACAATGAACTATTTCAACAATTAGATGAATAACATTGAAATAAAAACATTTATGTAATTTTATTTTAGTAGCTAATTGCTTGACTCATTGTAAGTAAAAATCCGTTCGGGAGGAGCTCAGACAAATATTTATTTATTTATTTATAATAAACATGACATTTTACATACAAAGGTTTGACATCAATAATAAAGGTATATAATCTTTTCTCATCTTTTCCGCAAGTCGTATCCAGATTGTCCTTCATCCGTTCAATAATATTATGTGTAGATACTAAATATTATGCCAGTTTACTTTGAATCGACTATTTTTTATAATTAATTTCATCTGGATTATGTAACAAGATTAATTTGTGATTTCTAGGTATTTTTTTAAGTTTTATATTTCACCATTTTCAATGTGTTAGCTATAGGACTAATTTTAACTTAATTTTAACTTATTGTATTTTTTTAAGTTTAATGTTTCACCATTTTCAATGTGTTAGCTATAGGACTAATTTTAAATTATTTTTTGCAAACTGAAAGCGCCCTTGAGGTGACCACGGTTGTCACTAAACGGCGCTTTATAAATTGTCCTTATTATTATTATAAAAAAAAGATTAAATGCTATACATATTTCAGACAGAGACGATGGAAAGGTACTCATACACATCCAAACCATTGACACTCTCTTGCGCTTTGCTGTCAATTAGCGATTTTGCTCTCCAATATGCTAGGGATAATCCCTGTGTTATATTGAATACAGTCTTTGGTTTTGTAAGTTAAACAATATTATTTTAAGTAAATAATTTTTTTTTTTAGTAAATAAATTTTTTTTAAATAAAAATTTTGGTAACAAAAAACTGTGTTTCTTCAACTTCACATTTATATTGGATGGAACGTTTTCGAACTTTACTAGTTCATCTTCAGCATCTGACTGAAATGTGACTGATTCTATTGTGCGTGTTGTCATCTTCCATTGGCGAGTTTGGGCGGGTTGAGTATGGCGGGGGTACTGGTGGGGGTGAGCGGTAGCGAGCGGTGTAGGTTTGTATACAGTTTGGTTCTTAATAATATTCAATATTGGTGAATTAACTGGAGCAATCTGAATATTTATTAAATTGGGGTTATTTTTTCTTTTATTTATTTCCAGGGCTTCTAAAATATCAAGTTTTTTCCCTTTCTTTTCAATTTGGAGTACATCGACATCTTTTATATGCTCATCTACTCTGTCTTTTATTCTTCTCCCGCTTTGCCAATGGAAGATGACAACACGCACAATAGAATCAGTCACATTTCAGATGCTGAAGATGAACTAGTACAGTTCGAAAACGTTCCATCCAATATAAATGTGAAGTGGAAGAAACAAAGGTTTTTGTTACCAAAATTTTTATTTAAAAAAATTTTATTTAAGTACTTAAAAAAATTTGTTTACTTAATTATATGGATTTCCACAGTGTTACTTAAAATAATTTCAACGAAATATTATTTTAAAGTGGATTCAGCACAATTGATCATACACTTCCTAACATACATGCACAGGCACTCTCCATACTTACATAATATACTGAACCATATAACATACACACACAGCACACACACATGATCTATAGACAAATAATCTATAGACAATAATCTATAGACAAAATTAAATCAAATCAAAAAATTTTTTTCAACGTAAATGCAGTTTGCACACATGTTGAATGGCAGAAAGTATATAAATAAAACAATTCTAAACATATGTACATATATATATATATATATATATATATATATATATATATATATATATATATATATATATATATATATATATATATATATATATATATATATATATATATATATATATATATATATATATATATATATATATATATATATATATATATATATATATATATATATATATATATATATATATATATATATATATATATATATATATATATATATATATATATATATATATATATATATATATATATATATATATAATATATATATATATATATATATATATATATATATATATATATATATATATATATATATATATATATATATATATATATATATAGATATATATATATATATATATATATATATATATATATATATATATATATATATATATATATATATATATATATATATATATATATATATATATATATATATATATATATATATATATATATATATATAGATATATATATATATATATATATATATATATATATATATATATATATATATATATATATATATATATATATATATATATATATATATATATATATATATATATATATATATATATATATATATATATATATATATATATATATATATATATATATATATATATATATATATATATATATATATATATATATATATATATATAAATATATATATATATATATATATATATATATATATATATATATATATATATATATATATATATATATATATATATATATATATATATATATATATATATATATATATATATATATATGTATATATATATATATATATGTATATATATATATGTTATTATTAAGTATTTTGGGGATAACCCGCGTCAAATTCTGATTCCCGAGAGAATCAGTCGTCTGCCGACGTTTCGTCTGAATCTCATCAGACATTTTCAATAGGCGCCTTGTTAATAAATTTCCGTCGCGAGGGATAGTGCGCGCATATATATATATATATATATATATATATATATATATATATATATATATATATATATATATATATATATATATATATATATATATATATATATATATATATATATATATATATATATATATATATATATATATATATATATATATATATATATATATATATATATATATATATATATATATATATATATATATATATATATATATATATATATATATATATATATATATATATATATATATATATATATATATATATATATATATATATATATATATATATATATATATATATATATATATATATATATATATATATATATATATATATATATATATATATATATATATATATATATATATATATATATATATATATATATATATATATATATATATATATATATATATATATATATATAAATATATATATATATATATATATATATATATATATATATATATATATATATATATATATATATATATATATATATATATATATATATATATATATATATATATATATATATATATATATATATATATATATATATATATATATATATATATATATATATATATATATATATATATATATATATATATATATATATATTGCAAGGGTATGGTGGTTTATGAGAAAAGAAAAAGAGAAGCTAAAATTATACTCACCATAAAACCTTACCACCAGCAGTCAGCGATATTGCAATGAGACTCATTTAAAATAATGCAAATATCTCAGTATCTCAGGGCGTGTTGTTTATTGAGTAAGACAAAAAAAAGAATATATTTAAGTATCAAATAAGAATTTTCTGTTCAATGAAACAGTAATTAAAACATGAAAAGCTGAGTCAGATATGATGTGGGTAAGATTGAGCGATGAAAGAAACGCATAAGTACAAAAGAAATTACAATTTATTGTTATCATGGTTGGCAAGGAGTGTTAAATATGATACAGTTATCTACGTTACCTGAACTAAGCTAAATATTTGACATTTTAATAAAATAATTTAATTCTTAAATTACAATTTACAAGTTTTAAATGTTTTTCTAGACCATGTGGTGTATAATAAAAAGAAATATCAGACATGACATAATTAAACAGATTCAACTAAATTTTCAAATGATATCAGTATTTCATATGTTTTTTTTTTAATAACCAAGCAATGAGACAGTTTTATGAATTTCCATCTTCTTGAAGATGATCAGCAGGTACAGTTTTTGTGATGAGAACTACCATCGTAGTATTTACGTCGATTTGAAGTGCAATTTACAGGTGTTTTAGTCATTATCAAGTCATGATGTGCAAATATGAGCATGCCCCAACCATGATATTTAAAATTATTCATTTTCAGTCATCCATGGTGTACATAGTAAAGTACACCAATGTTGAAGAATGATGAAAAGACAGCATGAACAAACAAGATAAAGTAAAGAAGAAAGCAAAGAAGCAAGGAACAAAAGACTAAGGTCAAAGACAAAGGACAAAGGCAAAGGTCAAAGGAGGCGGTTATATTTCCTGCAAGAATTCAGTTAAATTAGCGAACGTGACTCATGCCAGATATTTTATATAGACGAGGATCGATGAAATTAGATAGAGAACTTACCCAGCCTCCTTTAAATTTAAATTTCCCGTCTTTGCTGGGTCTCACGCATTTTGACGCCATGTGACACATCGTGTCGGCTGTCAGCGTTGAAAAGAAAGGCATAGATATTTCGACCCGCCTAGCTAATCCGTTCACGGCTGTGTTCGCCTTACAACTTTTTTAGAAATATTGCCAATATTGCGAAGTGCGTTCGTTTAAGACATTTTTATAAACATTAAATTAAAATTATTAAATAGTGACGTGTAAATACAAAATAACGTCACATACCTCCTCTGTTAACAAAAAAAAAGAAAAAAAGTGTTTTGATAGTAAATTTGAAAAACAGAAATTAGTAAATATAACTGGCATAAGTCCCATGTTCTCCAACTCAACCGAATCCCGCGAGGAAAAACACCTACAATTTAAGGATAAGGAAAATGTTAGAGTTCAAATGACATAAGTCTATGTCGCTGATAACGACATATCCCTGTCATTTAAACAACTGGTGGCAGATCTGGAACAGTTACATAATAAAAAATAACAAAAATTATCCACCATAAAAATATATAAAATTCTTAAACTAGCTGAAACAGAAAATTTTCATATTAAATAAAAATTCCAAATTTTGACATACTTGCTGTCAAGATTACTATTCATTTAAATGAAACCCCTCTGTTCATAAAACAGACGTAATAACAATTATAATACAGTATTTACAGATCTAGTGGTGAACGTTTTCAGTCCACTCACGTTTGATTATTTAACCCCTTCAATGACACTCCCGAGAAGCGTTCATTATTTTTTTTTTTTATCGATGGAAAACTAAGGAAACCCCATCTTAGCTTTTCATCTTGTCTCCATATTGTGAGCTTGGATTAGCTATCATTTGTGCTAATTCTCATTGTGAGCTAGAATCTGCGGAAGAGGCTCTCATGTTGAAACAGAATCACTCAGATACCATGTATCTTCAAGCGTGATACAGTTATCGTGAGTCCATCCTATAAACACCTTAACTCACGATAAAAAAATTTCATCATAGGGAAAATTTAAAGTTCAGAATATTTTCCCAGTTAAAACAGCATCATAGTCATCATATCAAATTGTGAGCTTAGCTCAGTATCATACATGTAAGTCTTAATTGTAAGCCAAGAAATGTGAAAGCTAACATGTAAATTTGTCTATGAAAGATTTATGTGTCAGACATAGCAAATGTAAAATATCATTATTTTAATAATCATTATCAATAACTATAAACATCAGTTATCATGAGTACCTCCTATAAACACCTTACCCATGATAAGAAAATTCATCGGCGAGATAAATGCATAAAATTTATCCACTTTGATCCCAGATGAAAAACATTTTTATATTAAACAAAAGAAATTTTATACCAGCATCTTATTTCTCCATAACAAATAATAATATAATGCAATTTCAAAATTAATATTTCAAGAATGTGATATAAGTCCAGTATCGAATTTGCATTACACTATTTTGATCATAACAGAATTCAATATTAACTAAAATGTTGTTATATATCATGGTATTAGAGATCAGGTTTGGTAATAGATTACCCAATATGTCATACATAAAAGCATCAGCTAGACAGAACATCAGAAATGTAATATCTAATGACTCAATTTAATAAAAATTTATAACGTCTAATAAATTGTAACTCTTTCTATTGCACAGCAAGTGTGTCTCCTCATGTATGTCATGTAACAGTGTCTCTTCGTCATGATTAAGGACACTAGTACATACAAAATTATATAAAAAATAATCTACAAAATGACAAGAGTTGAGAAAATTTGTAACATTCAATAATTTGTAATATCTTCTATCGCACACCAAGTGTGTCACCTCATGTATCTCATGTGACAGTGTCTCTTTGTTATGATTAAGGACACTAGTCCATGCAAGGTTATAAAAAATAGTTTACAGAATGATAAGATTTGAGAAAATTTATAACGTTCAACAATTTGTAATTTCTTCTATCGCACACCAAGTGTGTCACCTCATGTATCTCATGTGACAGACAATGATCAGTGTCTCTTCGTTTTGATTACATCAGACATCTAGTTGACCAAACTAAATCTCCAGATGCAGTCTACGATAACTGAGTTGGTCGACACAGTTATCTGGAAGAAGACCATGGCATTCCATGCACGTGATACCATAGATATAACTCTTATATGGTAGAAAAATGAGTGAATTATCAAATAAATTTCCTAATATTGTAATAAAAAAAACAGAATATAATGGC